>PVJI01002306.1:126446-148870 GCA_004026765.1 Micronycteris hirsuta | reverse complement strand
CATGGATGGAACTGGAGAGCATTATGCTAAGTGAAGTAATCCAGGCAGTGAGGGACAAATACCATATGATCTCACCTTTAACCGGATCATAACCAACAAAAGCAGAAAGCAAGCAAAACATAACCAGAGACACTGAAATTAAGAACAGTCTAACAATAGACAGGGGAGAGGGGGGAGGGGACAATGGGGAGAAGAGTTTTCAGCAATCACTGTAGAGGACACAAGGACAGAACTAAGGGGGAGGAGGGAGGCTTGGGGGGGAGGTGGGACAGGAGGGGAATGGAGGGGGGAGGGTAGTGGATGCAAATAACTGTAATTAAGCAAAAAAAAATTAATAAAAAAAGCAAAAAAAGTGTAAAGTTTAAACTGTTGCTTATAGTCATTTAGGTATATATACTTGAAGCCATCAGGGCTCAAAAAAATCAATGTATAATTCATATTTTAAATTTCTAAACACTGAATACAGTGCCTATACTAAACTGTAAATAGCTATTGAATAAATTAATGAATTGAATGTGCATATACTTTTTTATTTCTTCTATTTTAATGTTGACTTAGAAAAATGTATAATATGGATTTCTTGTTACTAAAACACATAGAAAAACCTGAGATGGTTTAATATCAAATATACAAAACTTTTTCAACCATGAATTAATTATATCTCTTAATTTTAGGTTATTTTTCCCTGCAATTATAACTTTTTAATGTAGCTTTCAGAACTTTTGCAATGTTATGTGTCCTATGTAATGAAAAATTAATTATTAGCACAAGTGTCACCCACGAAAAAGCAGTCATAGAGCAGATGCACATTTAATTAGTTTTTTGATATATTTCTTGTAATATATTTTTTGTTCATTATTCAGTTAAAAATAGTATTTTGATGTTCTTCAAACCTCCACACAGTCAAATTCTTTTGGGGATATTTTCAGATTGAATAAGAAACAGACATCTATTATAAATATATAAGAAAACTAACAAATAAATCAGATTTTCTTCTGACAAGTGATGTAGGTTTTGTCTACAGCATCTCAAAATTTCAGGTTGTTAATTGAAACAATGTGAGGCAACTTGTTCCCTTATTCTCTGGAGAAAAGGATGCTAATTGGACTAATGATGCCTGGTACCTAATCACAAGTAAGTTCTGGACTAAACGTGTACTGCGGCCCCCACTGAGGGAGTGGAGATGAGGCAAAGGAACAACAGTTCTGTCTGAAGGAGGATCTGATTCTCGGGCTGTTGCAACGGGGCGAGCACTTGGGCGTGTGCTGCAGCTCCAATGGGAACACACTGCATATTAACAGTAGTTAACGAGCATTAAACTCTGTCTGTAATGGCAGACTCCTGGCAATCAGTTCTAATAGTATTTGAGACACTTTCCACTCAGTCCTTCACTGCACAAACTTTTGTTTGTTGTCCAGTCAATGTCAGACACTGTTCTAGGTGCTGCCTGGCTTACTTAAGAGTGAAACAAACAAACAAACCAAAAAATTGTTACATAGAACAGAAAATTATATGAAATTGTCATCTTTTAATATGTGATAATGAGCATTAATTATAAATGTTATTAGGTAAAATATTATAGAACATTTTAATCATAAGAAAACTGAGACCCGTAAAGTGGTCATGCCATTGAACTGAAGTTGTTCAGTAGGACAAACTGCAGGACAGAGCAAGGACTCAGGTACTCAGGTGACTATCTCAGTTTTCTAGGACCATCCCAACCTTCCATAATTTAATAATTCTAGTGAAAGTTATATATAATTACACTATATTAATTTTTGAGTTATTAATATGGAAATGTGGTACAAAAGCAAAGGGGACATAAAGGTTTACATTGAAAAGTGTGCTGCTTCCATCTACAGCCCATGCATGCACATCCTCTTCTGCAGAGGTAACTGATCCTACCAGTTTTTAAAAGAATCATTCTAAAGATCTTATAGGAATAAAAAACACACATATGTGTGCATGTATGTATACATAAATTTGTGTGTGCCTATATATGCATATATATTTGTATTAATGCATATATTTGTGTATGTGAATGTGTATTTTCATAACAAATGGTGGCTAACTACGCATACCATTCTGCACCTTTCTTTTATATTTTAAAAATGTTTCTTAAAGGGTGCTACATATCAAAACATAATTAACTTCTTTAGCCATTTTTGTCTTAGAAAAAAGATTTGTTCCATTTATATTTTAAATAGAAAATACATGCATGGGGTACACGATTTAAAAGGAATAAAAGAGTAAATAGTGGCAAATAAGTTTCTGTTTAACATCCAACCATGAGGTTTTCCTACCCAGAAGCAAGTGGACTTCTCTGGTTTTTGAGTATCCTTCTAGGGATAATTCCACACATATACAAGCATATGTAAACATATAGGGTAACTGCTTTTGTTTGGCAAATTTGTGTTCTCTCCCCTGTACTCCTTGTTCTGATTAAAAGCTCACCAAACACCAGAAATTGTACTCCTGAACTTACCTGAAGCTGGGTTGGAAAATACAACTATTTTTCATATCCAGTTTCTCCAACTGAAAAAATACTGTCAATATAAAAAATATCTAGGACATTTAAAAAAATCTAGGGTGTAGAGTATTATTCAGCCATAAAAAAATGAAATCTTACCATTTATGACAGCATGGATGGACCTAGAAGGTATTATGCTAAGTGAAATAATCAAACAGAAAAAGACAAATACCATATGATTTCACTTATATGTGCAATCTAAAGAACAAAATAAACAAACAAATAAAATTGAAACACAATTGGCCCGGCTGGTGTAACTCAGTGGATTGAGCGCGGGCTGGGAACCAGAGGGTCCCGGTTCGATTCCCAGTCGGGGCACATGCCTGGGTTGTGGGCCAGGTCCCTGATGAGGACCATGTGAGAGGCAACCATACATTGCTCTTAATAAAAAAAAAAAAAAAAAAAAATTGAAACACAATTACAAATACAGAGAACAAACTCCTGAGGCGAGGAGTGTTAGTGGGCAGGGTGAAATAAAGTTATTGGATTAAAAATTGTTCATTGGTAGTTACAAAATAGGCGTGGAGATACAAGAAAAAATATAGGGAATGTTGTTAACAATATTGTAATAACTATGATGCCAGGCTGGCACTGGAATTATTGGAAGGGACACTTTGTAATCTATATGAATGTCTATCCACTGTGCTAATACAAAATAGTATGGAATGAAAAGTGTAATTGAAAAATTAAATAATAAAAAATCTGAAAGTATGTAAAAAGTATCAGATAATGTCTATTAGAATCTCTCAACTAGAAAAAAAAGAAAGTTTTTCTAGAAGTCTGAAGGATCTTTCAGAACAGGCTGACATGCCTGAGCAAAACAGAGAGAATTATGAGTATGGCTTTGGGGAATAGAATTCATACAACAAAATTCATTATAAACCACAGGTTTTTAAGAGAATTATGCTAGCCCTGGCTACTGTGGCTCAGTGGATTGATTGCCAGCCTGTGAGCCATAGAGTCTCCTGTTCAATTCCTTCATGGCACATGCCTGGTTGCGGACCAGGTTCCCAATAGGGGATGCTTGAGAGGCAACCACACATTGATGTTTCTCACCCACTTTCTCCTTCCTTCCCCTCTCTCTAAAAATAAATAAATGAAATATTTTACAAAAGAGAGAATTATCCTAACAAAAATGCTGCTTGCATGGATAAAAGGGACTGAGGCTGTTCAAAAAGGGAAAAGATGAGGGGGGAAATGGAGACAACTGTACTTAAACAGCCATAAATAAATAAATAGATAGATATACTGGAAAAAAAACACAAAAAGGGAAAAGACTTCTTGGCTCCTAGGTAATAGGAACTAAACTAGGAAAAATTTTCAGAAATTGTGTTTTCCAATACCATGTTCAAAAGTGGCCAACGGGAGTAAAAATGAAAAGACATTCTAGAGCTGGGGCTGGGAATCATGGAGAACAATGGCTGGGGGAGTGATTTCCAGGGAACTGAACCAGGCTCTAATCAAAACCACTCTCTTGTCCTCAGTCGGGTAGGCCTGGCAACATTTGTCTCGCTGGATTTCTGAATTGCCATGGACTAGTGACTGGAATAGTCTTCTGTCCCTGCTCCCTGCCAAAATAGAAGCACTGTAGTTTTTTCTGTTCATATCTCTCAATTATTTGTTTTCATGTGCCTTTGGAGCAAAAGGAGACATCCAAATAGTTGCATCTAGAAGTGATATAGATGACACATTCCAGAGCTTTGAGCCTGGGGTTATATTAGATGAGATTTTCAAGGATCCTAGGATGGCTATAGCACATTTTTCTGTGGAAAGATGTAATTATATCCAGATTAGCCTTTATGAAAGATGAAAAGAATATGACTCAGTTGTTCCTATCACCCCAGAAGAGCCTCCTTGCTAATCTGTAGACTGCAGATGCAAGCTGTACACAGAAGAAGTCCCAGAAGACCGCAGCCTAAATTGCTGATCTATACAACTTTCACCTATTATGCTAGGGACAGTATTTTGCATTTGCCCAGTGTAATGCCAAGGCTGGCACATAAATCCCCCTCCATGATTCAATATGTGGGATCCTTAACTCTGAAAATCATTCTGGGTTTGAGCCTCATAAGATAATACAGAGGAATCTTTTCCGATAATAAAGAACAGGGACTTATTTTCTACCCCAAACCAGCGTTCTTGTCTTTCTTTCATGACATATGGGATATCCACTAAGATTATAAAATGGCATCAAACAATTCTGGATTTTCTGATGTTCCATGAAATCCAGTCAACTGCAAATATGACCCTTCAGCTCTTAGCAGGAATTAGAATTAAAATACTGCCCACCATTGCCAGTCATTATGTGGGAGGTAGGAGTCACTCTGAGTGGTAGCTCCTAATTGTGTCATATCCGTGAAGCTGCTCCAACGTGCAGGCCCCTATAAGCAGGAGATGATCCTGATTCTATGTCTCAATGAAATAGTAGGGAAGAATCTAGTATGCAGTAAGGATACTGCTTCTTATTGATCTGAATCACTGTTTTCTAGATCACAGCTAAAATCTCATCTCATTGTGGGAAGGAGAAGCAGAAAGTATTTGAAATTCATCTTCTGAACTATTTCTGGTGCCCAGAAGGGAAGATCTAGGAGAGCAGGACTCTAGCTACTTCAACCTGCACTTCACCAGAGCTACTCATCTATTTCATTTGTAACTATTGCTATTACTTTCTGAGTAGTGAGATTATACAAGCATTGTCTCATGTAATCATCACAGATAATCCACGAGGTAAGCAATTTTTGCTTCATTTTCAAGTGAAAAATCTGTCTTGGGATTTGAATTACTCAGTCTTGTGGTTAATAACTGCCAAGGCTTTTATGCAAACATACACACATTCAAGATATAAAAGACATAGCTGCAATATTAAATTATATTCTGTCTCTTCTTTATTATTTTTTGTAAAAGATATTCGCTGCTAAATATTTGAGAAGCATTGGTTCGTTTATCATAGAAAATCCAATACAATTTAAATTGAATCAGGGGTATACAAAATATTTTCAGAAGTACAAAATTTTGAGGAAAATATTAGGAATTATTTACCAACCCATTATGTTCTAACTTAACATTTATATTTTAGCAGCATAAAAGATTTTAACTTGTAGAATATACCACTAGGTACCAACTTATAGCAGGGTAAATATATGTATTTTCTGTCACCATCATGGAAAATTAAAGTTTCATACTTGCATTATAAAGACATAAATAGGGCAAAATGAAATTTCCAAAAATATAATTTTAAAGTACAAATGCCTCATGCTTCTTTTACTGAAATGCCTTGAATCAATGACTCTTTAGAGCTCCCTACAGAGTTGATAAGAAAAAATAAACAGTTATTCTGATTGTATGTCAATGTAATTAAGTGCTAGGTTAACAGATGAAGTTACTAAATATAGAAAGACATTCTCTTCTTGACTTAAAACTGGAATTTCTATGAAGGACAATGCTATACAGCTAGGTTCAAAACATTTAAATTTTAATTTGCTAAAAATATTTTAGGAGAAATCTTCAATGAATGATGAAATAAATGAAACAGCATATTCTCAATAGACATCTGTTCATCTCTGTTATCTTATACTATTCAGAGTTTCACAACTATATTTTTAAACAATCTGGAATAAATCACATTTGCCCTCATTTTTAAATCTTTGGAATGTAATTTATAAGTTAAATCATATTCACAAATATCTTAAGTTAAAATGTAAATATTGAATTTTTAAATTTGTAAAAAATGTCTAATATGTATTAAATTATTGAGTTGTTGTGGGAAATGTGTTCTCATATACTTTTCATCCAGTATACTTTTTTTTCTTTCTTTTTTTTTTTGCTGTACCATGATTCAGTGAGAAAAAAAAAATTATCCTAATCGAAAACCATCATCCACAATCACTGGATTTTTTCCTAGAGGATGAGACATCCATCAAACAGGGGGAGGAGTGATGAAGTTATGCCTTCTGCTAGACTAAGTTCTGATGTCCTTAAATTCTTAAAGTTTTCAGTGATACCGGAAATAGTGATAATGATAATAATGAAAGCATTATATACAAGGGATATTTAGAGTATAAATAGAAACAAGAAATATCTTTTCTGACCTTCTTCCTTGGCAAGCAATAAAACTAAACCTAAGGAAGTTAATTTACTCTCTTGTTGACATAGAGTTTGAGGATGACACTTTCTTAGCTTTTGTTCTACATTCCATGTCACTATTATGTACAGTTATGTTAAATTGTGTAATCTATTGTCCTCACCCTGAGTGGCTGCATTTTGTTATGTTAGAGTTGCATTGACAATGTTTTATGAGAATCAAAACCCTATAAAAATGTAATAGTAATGAAATGATCAAAATACTAAATGTAATATAGCCTTTTACTAAAATGCTGATAAATAAAAATCAAGGATGATAACATTTCTGTTTATATCATGTCAAATGTTTTAGCATATTTTCCATTGTATTTCTATTTACATTGTATTTGTATTGGGGATTTCTTGCCAGGGATATAAATCTTAGAAACCCTAAACCCACCTTAGAGTATATTTCTATTATTGTGTTATGTATCTAAGCCTATCTAATAATTATTTTGATTAATATAAAATGATGCCCATTTTTAGAAAATGAGACATTAACATAAATTATGGTCTCCTGGAGAATATGTGGTGAACACAGCATGGCTGTGAAAACCTCTGGCTAGCTGTACATGGCAGGGATTTAAATATTCATTATGCTTTGTAAATTTATATGTTATCTAAATTATAAATCAAAAATGACCAAATATATGATGTAAAAGGACTTTCAAAATTCTGGTTTTATATCAAATGCATAATGTGCTGAAGTACTTTGCAAAGCTAATGACATAATAATGTACACTAGAGTTATAAATTGTAGATTTTTCAGGGCACTTCTATGTGAATTCATCATTCATTTGGTAAGTATTTATAAAGACCATATGTGACAGACACAAGGGACATAGAGGATAGCCCTTTGAGGCATGAACATTTCTATTTAGTATAAAACCTTTATTTTAATTTATTAATACCTGGCTCAAGAAAGATTTGAAGAGCCCAGTACAGGTTGTGTAAGCATTTTCATAAATGTGAACTTCCAAATCCATCTGAGACAATTTGTGTCTCTATTAAAATCAAGCTTATGGATAAAATGAACACCTATGGTTAAAATACTTAATAGTATTGCCCTGGCTGGTGTAGCTCAGTAGATTGAGCGCAGGCTAGGAACCAGAGAGTCCCGGTTCGATTCCCAGTCTGGGCACATACCTGGGTTGTGGGCCGGTTCCCAATGAGGGCCGAGTGAGAAGCAACCATACATTGCTGTTTCTCTCCCTCTCTGTTTCCCTCCCTTCCCCTCTCTCTAAAATAAATAAATAAAATATTTAAAAAATTAAAATAATAGTATTTTTATAATAATGTAGATATATTGAAAATTAAATTTGATGAGATGTGATTTCATACTTTATGTTGCCTCCCAGTAGTAAATCATGACATATTATACGTCCACCACAAGGAGCTTATGCTTTCACTCTGTGTTTGCATGTGCTCAGCAATTATTGTAAATTCATTATGAAACCCTAGATTATGAAGCATGATACATTTGTGGCTTTAAAAGTGTGAAAATTCCAAGGTTCAATTGTATTGATTTTTCTTATTAAAATGGAGATATGCTTCTCTAAAGAAATCATAAACTGGAATTCTAAAATTTATTAGATTTCAAATCCAGTAGTTCAGTTTTAAGTAAAATCAATCATTAGTCATAAACCAGAAAATATTTTTGCTCCTAAATTATTCCATTCTAATTTTTAACACAACTGCATTCAATTATATAAACACACAAAAAGCAAAAAAGTATTCATTCTACCCTGGCTGGTATAGCTCAGTGGATTGAGCGTGGGCTGGGAACCAAAGGGTCCCAGTTCGATTCCCAGTCAGGGCACATGCCTGGGTTGCAGGCCAGGTCCCCAGTGGGGGCCATGTGAGAGGCAACCGTACATTGCTGTTTCTCTCCCTCTCTTTCTCCCTCCCTTCCCTTCTCTCTAAAAATAAATACATAAAATCTTAAAAAAAAAAAAAAAACTATTCATTCTAACCATGAGTACCACATTTTCTGAATTCTTATTGCAAAGAAGACCAAATAAGTCCTACATTGCAATACTTATTTCACCATTTCTGGGCACTGTTTGTGACTGCGTGCCCATTAAGGTAAAAACACTGGTCAGCAAAATGCCTAGAGCAGCTGAAACTAACCTTAGTACAGTGTCAAGGACATTCAGTTACTTCCCAGGAACCCACTATGGAATGTAAAATAAAAGTTACTAATTTTTTTTCAGTCTTGTGCATCTAAAGTTTTGATGTTTGATGGGTGATATCATAATCTTGAAAAGTCAATCAACTGTAACAAATCTTCTTAATATGACCCTTGGATGACTAGGAAATTGTGTGTTTATTTTTCATATTAAAAATGCTTCAGAATCATTCTGCCAAAATTTTTCATAAGCCAGCCATTTAATGAACTTCACTTTGTGGTAGGTTTCTAATGTGCTTAGCTTGCTGGTTGGTGCTTTGGAATCATTATTTCTTCCCACTGTAGTGTTAAAATGATTATTTCTCATTTCCTGAGGAAATACGTCTTAATGCACAATTGCTCTCAAACAGCTGTGGAGTATGCGTCAAAACCAGTTCAGGAAAAAAATAATAATGTTGAGGACCATTATAACAAAGACAATGGTTACAGAACACATTCTGACAAGAAAATAATTATCGCCTGCTTCACAAAGAAAGCTGGAAAAATTCACAACTGTCTCTAGACCAAGTATCAAACATCATGCTGATACTCATGACCCATCTGCCCTACCTGGGGCACACCGAGAAGTTAAACATACTTCCCAAGGTGCAACTGTATAGACAGACCATCTGTCTAATTACTCATTGAATGTTTAAATCTTTTAGGCTAAGTAGTTTAGTTATTTCTATTGGATGTCACGTATTCCTTTGGGATCTAAGTGTAAGTCTAAGACTAGTTAGCAAAATAAGCAACAAATATATAGAGCACACTTTGCTGTAATTGATTAAATATAAAATGTCGGATTTTTCCCAGTGCCAAAGTGAGGTACCCTTTCAAGTGCTTAGGGAAGACATCAACCTTTTAGAACATAGGGTATCATCTATTATATTGTTTCTCCAATAATTTAGGAAAAATAAAAACCCATAACCTAAAAGTTTAAAAGGCCTTTATTCCTATGGGCTGCCTTTGTGCCAGCACTATAGACAATTTTTTAGTTAAGATAAAATATACTGTAACAAAGAGGAGTCACTGACATCCTATGTATAACAAGTCACGGTGTAAATGGTTTCCTAACATGTGTGCTGCAAATGCAATTGTGTAGGATATACTGTTCTGATTGCACATGTAGAATATTAGTGTTCGGAGGCACAGCAGTGTGAGAGATTGAGAGATATTCTAGTGTTGTTGGAGATTTTGTGTCATGAGATCTTTATTACATGGTATATACTATTTCTAGTCCTTTAACAATTATTTTAACAAGGGAAAAATATACAACAGTGCACATGGTTCCAGAGTCAGTTAATAAAAAACAGGCCTTTCTTATTTCTGTATTGTCAGGTTTTTAAACCCTTTTCGTAGTCTAATACACTATTAAATTATTGCTACATGGGTATGAAGTGGAAGCCATTACATTATGAGGTCACATTTGGGGTTAGATGATTTTTTTGTCTGGTTTTGTTTGGTTGGGTTTTATAAACTACATCTCAGTGATGAGGTAATGACCAAATCTAAAAAGCATAAACATTAAGCTCAGAATAAACATGGACCAGATGGATAGTTTGAGCTGTCTATTTATTTCAGCCATAATTCCATGGATTAAGTGAATTAAATCTGATAAATCCTTAAGTCATTAATAAATCTAGGAATGCTTGATGAATTTGCCTAAACTTTTAAAATTACATCTTAAAGATTAACTCTGAGACAGAATTATGGAATACCTCAATAATCAGTCTAATCTACTATTGCTTTTCTCTGTAAATGGACAATGTTAACCTATTTTTATATCCAAAGAATATTTTTAAAGTAAAAGAAATTCTAATAAAATGCTATAATATTTCAAAGTAAAAATAAAAATAATAAATATATTAATATAGTTGAGAATACACATTCTATTTTAAAATTCTTTGTAAGAGAATGAATGCCACCTGACCCCACATTGTCGTCAGCACCCATTATTGTAAAAGCAGCCCGTTTTCCCTCAAGTGCAGTGATCAGCAGGACTCCCTCCTCCCTCTCCTCATCTCTCATCCTTGTCCTCTTCCTCGTCGTCTTTCTCATTCTCTAATCAACTGATGCCACACATCTATCCACTCACTCAAGTGAAAACTCCAAGAATAATTATTCTATTTCTCTGTCTCTCTCTGGACCACTTAGTATTGACAATCATCCATTGTCTTGGTGTTTTATCTCCTAAATATTTCTTTAAATTTTCCCCATTTCTTCATCACTAGTGTTACTGTCTTCACTAAAGTTCAAAAAGCATCCCTACCCTGGACTACTTCACCATTTTTTAACTGCCTGTTTTCCTCACCTTTAATTGTGTGCTCTCAAATCTGTTCTCCACATCATTGCCACGGTGCTCTGTTTAAAACAAGCTATCTCTTAAAACTTTTCAGTGGCTCTCCAATTTTGATAGAATGAAGTCCAAACTACCTTGTATGCCACAACTAGTTTACCTTGACCTTGACACCTTTCAATCTTTGCAGACAGTATCTTCACTCTTGTCTATTGAACTCTGTTATCTGAGTATTACATGCGGACCTGCTCCTAGTTCTCCCTTCTGTTGTATCGCATCTTCATGAGTGTTCACATGAAACTCCCAAGGATGGGAATGTTCTTACCCAGCTTTTCACCTTGTAGGATAATTCCTACAATAGTTTCTTTGAAGATTTAGGTTATATATGTCTATCACTAAGTTTTCCATTTTTTAATAATCATTTCTGTATATGTTTTCTATCCCACAGCATCTTATCTGTCTTTAGCTCTCTGGAACTTAGAAGAGTGGCTAGAATAAAGGCACTCAGTACATTGTTATGAATAAATGATAGAGTTCAAGTGAGTATATCAATTTCAAAATGTTAACAGAAAATGTGAATAATTCAACTGAATTTCCATAATTTAATCAGAGTTTAGCCATTTGCTGAAATGCCAAAGTAGAGCCCAAGAATTATCATGATTCATTTAAAGCAATTTAAAATGTGATCACCCTATTCTGGGTGAAGGAAATTTACTCTAAGAACGTATTGCAAATTTATCGACTTACACATGTGTACGATGTGCTCATAATTTGGCCCTGACTCCTGGCTGTCCTATGAATGAGTGATATCCACAATGTCCTGTTCCCAACAGCCCTGCTTGGCTCATGCCTATGATGTCTTTTATGGAATCAATTCATCTGATATTTTGTTTTCCTGTTTGTCTGCTGCCTCCTATTTTTTCAGCATTATTGTCTTTTCCAAAGAACCCTGCCTTTTCATAATGTGTCTGAAGAAGTAAAGCTTCAGTTTTGTCATTTTTGCCTCCAGCAATGTTTCAGGCTTAATTTGCTGTAGGACCTACTTGTTCATCCAACTGGTGGTCCAGTGTATCTGTGGACCTCTCCTCTGATACCATAATTTAAATGAATTACTTTTTCCCTACTAGCCTTCTTCACTGTTCAACCTTTGCTTCCAGACATAATAAATGAAAATTGCTATGATTTGATAATCTGTGGAGGATCTGAGCTTTGCTTACATATAGGAGCATGATATTCTCTGATCTAAACTGCAACCCTTAAAAACTACTGGGATTTCTCTCATGATAAAAGCAAATATCCTCAACTCTTCTCAGAAGCCATATGATACACTGGTAGGACTCCTTCAAACTCAATAGCAGTCTATATAGGGGTTTCATGTTTAAAAACCACTAAAATTTTAATCATCTTTATGAGCAAGAAAATTATCATATTCATTTAATTGTAGCTAAAATATTAGCCATTTTCTAACAATCTCATGTTCTCTATGGAAAATTTAAACTGTCTTCAGGATAAACTTCAACGTGGAAGAGAAAAGCATTTATATATTTTTCATCTAATCATACATCCCTTTAATAGTCAATATTACGTTCAACTTACACAGTATGCCAATTCTCCGATCCCATCAGTGCACCTCTTCCGTGTCCTCATAACTAACGTATAAAAGCCGGTAGCCAGTGCAGTATTTGCTAACTACTTGTGAATATGTCTTCCAGAGAACTGTGATTTTTTTTTAATGCCAGAGGTCTTGCTTTTTTAGATCTTAAAGGTAGTAGAGCTTTCAGTAATAGAAAAAATGAGGGTTACATAAAACCTTCCTGCTATTGTAACTTCCCAGGTTCTATTCAAGTTAAATAGCTCTTCAACAGGAAGTTAATATGCCAGCTGAAGTGTTAGCGCAACACGGCTTCAGTACAGAGACTTTCTTTTCAGTTCACAGAATACCCTGTGGTGAAGGTGTTGATGTTGGAAAGAAAAACTTTTTCCAATTCAAAGAAAAATTTTTAATACATATAAGCTTTTTTTCTTTCCTTGTTGAGTTATGCTTTGTAGAAATATGAATTGAAAGGTGGAGAACTAAAGTCCATTCTCAGCTATGCCACTATCTTGTTGCTTTAGGTTATGTGAAGTCACCAAAGCAATTATCTTCTCTGTTTTTCTCATGTACAAGTAAAGATACTAATTTTTTCACAAATAACTGTAGGGAATTACATTCTGGAGGTTGAAAAAAGAAATTGGTAGTAATGAGAAGTAATATAAATAGAACTTAATGAGTGGCTGGATGAGGGTGTAGGAGGACCCTCTGAAAGCAGGTAAATTTTCTTAAAAGGTGTAGCTTGATATACAACCTGAAATTGAATCTTGAAAAGTTCCTCTACTTAGAAGCAACACGTAAGCCTGAAGTGACAGAGGCAATTCAGAGGGCCGGAAGAGGAGCCAGTACGGCACCTGTGGCAGAGGCCAGTACGACTGCCTTCCCAACCACCCACCCAGTCCCTCTCTCTGACCCAGCTCTACGGCCCATTTCAAGAACCGTCTCCTTTGAGGTGGAATAATACAATTCTGCAAAGATTTCCAAGCCCTAATCCCCAAAACCTGTGAATATATTTGGGTATATAGCAAAGGGGAATTAATGTTGCAGATGGAATTAAGGTTAATAATCAGGTGACCTTAAAAATAGAGAGATTTTCCTGGATTATCTGAGAGGGCTCAATGCAATCACAGCAGTCTTTAAAAGTGAAAGCAGGAAAGAGGAAGATGTGAGGACAGACACAGAGACTGGAGTGTTTTGATGTGAAAGGACTTAAATCATCATTGCTGAATTTTAAAATAGAAAGGGTCATAGGCAGTTTGTGGGCAACCTTTAGAAGACGGACAAGGCAAGGAAACGGATTCCCTTAAAAGAGTTCAGCCCTGCTGACACCTTGATTGCAGGCTAGTGAGACCCACAGCAGATTTCCCATCTCTGCAACTATAAGATAACAAATTTGTGTTTTTAGCCATAATATTTGCAGCAATTTGTTACAGTAGCATCAGAAAACTAATACAGACACTTTCAACACAACAACATTTTGTTTTCCCGGTGCACTGGTCAAACTAAATTGTTACAGTACAACCCACTTCAATGCAGTAAAAATAGCACTGTACTTGGAATTAATAAAACTGGACTCTCACCTTGACTTTTACAAAATAACCAACCACATGCACTTGACAAACCCTTAAATCTCTGCAACTTATTTCCCTCCTTTATAAAACAAAGAGTGGGTGAGATTAGATGATATCTTAGGTTTCTTGCACTTATACATTATTATAAGTAGATGACTGAGTTCATTCAGACTAACATGTATTTTCCAGTTCTGTTTTATCACCTGTAATCTTCCCCTAAGGCTTTTCCATTTCTAAGAGAATGTGCTTTCCCCAAAAAGAAATTGATTTCTAAATAGGAATCCATGGGAATATTACAGGCATCTGTGGAAGAGTACACAAAATAAGAAACTGTCTAGACATTTTCAAAATAGCAGATAGATGGGGATTTTAACCACCTGTATTACTGGCCTTGGGGTCATTCTGAGAGGGAACATACCCTCAGTTTCCCCCTTGTGTTGCCCCGTGTCTCTGTACCCATCTCCAAGTTACAGTTCATTGGTTTTGGGCCACTCTCCTGATGCACAGTGCAGAATTTGCAACTCAAAGTACTTAGTTTGACTTTGTTGGGTCCTTGAACTAAGAACTATATAAAAATCCTCCACAAAGGCAGTCACTTGTGAGCCATTTACAAGTAAAGCTAAAAGAGTTGTTTTAGAAAGGCAGCATAAAAGAAGCAGATGTGTAATGGTTAGCAGAGATGAGAGACTAGTTAGCCTTCTGTTGGGTTGCAGAGGTGAGAAAGAGAAAGAAAATGAAAATGAATGTCAGTGAATGGCAAGTGCCTGACTCTGGGCCTGGAGAGATTCAGCTTCTTTCACACCACAAGGTGATATGGTCTGCACCCGCCAAGCACCGCCCCTTTCCCTTCTTCCATATGAACTCCTTTGTGTTGCTTCTTTTTCTTGCAGTCAAATAATCTCTGCCTACAGCAATTGACATCACCTATTCAGCACTGATTTTTCTGTGCAAATGCCAAACCGTTTAGAGAATCAATTTAAAATGATCTCCTGTCATTTGGTTATTAGAACACCTAATTATAAGCTGATAACTATTTAAGTATATAAATTAATAAGAATTATAATTCACATCATTGGAGTTAAAAATGAAATAAATGCTTCTGGATTTTTATATCCTGAAATATATGCTTCTGTCTCCTCTCTACCTCTTCCCTGTTTATCATTTCTTATTTAAAAACTGAAGCAGATATGGGAGAAACATATTAGTATTACTATTATTTACTAGGGATTTAACATTGTTTAGAAAAACAAGAAGTAATGCTTACCTACTGAAATCCTCCTGGCTTTTCAAGTGATATTTATTTTTTAAAAACTTTGTTATAGACTTTTGGAAGTTTTTTTGTTTATAGGCAAAAATGATAAATGAGGATTTTTATTCTAGGATGCAGTTAAATGTTCTGTATTTAACAGACGTATCCAGCCCTGTGTTTTGCATTATATTAAAAAACATGAAGGTTTTAAACATTAATATTCTCTCTTGGTTCTATAAGAAATTGTGTCAAATTCTATTCTACCCAGGAATTTTATTCAATGCTTTAGGTAGGAATATACAAAAACTCAGAAAAGGTGGAATTTATTGATGTATTACAAGAGTTATGGCAGTGACAGCTTGTCATATGCTTTGCAAAGAAAAGTCATTAGCCAAATGGAAATTTAGGTCAGCTAACAATTCTGAATGATATTTAAGGGATCACTGAGATTATTGAAAATGGGCTTCATATTTCATCATGGAAATGTCACACTTGATTCCTCATTCATTTATTTACAGTCATGTTCCCAAACTTACTTGAATATGCAACCAGTGAAGATCAATCATTTAATAAAGCTTTATTCCCTCACAGTTCTGAGTCTCAACAATTCAGGTAAATCGCTCCATCCCATGTCTTTGAATAAACTCTCTCTCATTCTCTGACACACACAAGTAAATATTTATGCATATTATATATACATAAATACATGTTACAGGCACTAAAGATATGAAAGTATAAGTACTTATAACATTTTCCCTTTGATGTCGTTTAAAGGAAATGCATAATCTGCACTGTATAATGCGGAACGATGCAAATGGCTGCCTTATAGGTTCATCAGGGTGACCAGACCACAAAGGGTGTTAGAAAAAGAAAAGAGAAAGTAAACTAGCATGCGAAGTAAACTTCAAGTAAACTCAATTTTCTTAAGGAAAATCTGGATTAAAGAGATACTGTAAACTGTGAACTTCATCTTTCAGAGTCAGAATTATTTTTCCTTTGCGTGTGTTTCCATGCTGATATTAGACTTGGCTCATGGAAAAGACCACCTAGTGTTGAGATACACACATATGCATATGCATTTGCATATACCAATACTTTTGAATGCCTAGCATATTAGAATGGGTTCATGTGCTTTGGTTTGAGCAAAATTATGTGACTATTAGAGACTTACACTATATCAGCTATCCTAAAGTATGCTCTAGGGTCAGTGCAAATGCTTTCTGATTATTCAATCTCTGTAACTGATCTCTGCAAAATTCTGGTTTTTAGTTACTTTTACTTCCTCATTTTCAATGATCTCATTCTCCTTCCCTCAATCAACTCATTCCCATGATCAGGCTCTAAAACTTTTTGCTAATATTTATATCCCCTTTAGACTACCAGTTTTAAACATCCAACTTTCCCTTTATAACCTTTTATCATTCACATTTTATAACCTTTTATCATTCAGCTCACTCTCTCTACTGTTCTGATTCCAATAATTCTTTGACTCCACCAGAAACTCTAATTCATTGATTTTCCCCATCTTTTCACTCTCTGTCAATCATCTTTTCTTCAAAATTCTCTTTATTTGACTTCAATTCCACATCAATCATTATTATTACTCCTGTGCATAGATCCTCCACACCTTTATTTTTCTCCCTCCATAAATTTGCTGAGAAAAGAATCTTACCATTGTTTAATCTGTGTATGCCACCCTGCTTAGAGAAATACACACAAGCACACTCAAAGTCAGTTTATGATCACAAACCCTAAACAGACCGTTAGTGCTTCTGGTCAGTCTACTATCCTCTTCCAGATGAACACTTCTTACTCTCCTCCCTGTGCTGAAGCCACCTATCCACAGTCTTCTTCCACCACATCATCAACTGCTTATCTTCATTCCTATTTTACTGAGTAAATGGAAGCGGTTAGAAGAGACATTTCTCATCCTTTCACCATCAAATTAAATTCTTTAATGCAATGCCCCTTATTCTTTCCTCAGCAGTAAGTAGGTTTTACGGAGGTAGTATGCTCTGTTTCTTTTGTACATTGTGTTTGTGTCCCCAGCACTCAAAACAACGAAGGGCTTCCCATAAATAATTGTTGAGTGAAGTCAATCTAATCTCTGATGCTCTCTACAACCAAGGCATTATCTTTCAAAACCTAGTATGTATTCTTTGTCTCATACTTTTATTACTTACAACAGTACCAACATATGGTATTTCTTTGCTGAAATTTATGAAACATAAACATGTTTGAATATGCAGTACCTTTAATCACAGTTACTCCAATAACTTCAACTAACAACAAATTGAATGACGCTCTGACATCTTATGAGGGCATTTTTTAATCACAGTTTAAGAAATTTGCAAAACATAAAAGTTGATCTTCAATTAAACAGAAAATTCAAAGCATTGCATTCTATTAGAATTATAACACATCCAAGTTTAATAATTATGCTCATTTATAATTGATTTTAAATGAAGCACTCCATTCTCCTTGAGCTATATTATTTCTTTTATATATGCCACACTACAGCCTGAAATTTTAGTGGCAATGGACAAAACACAAAAGCATACCAAATAAGTTCAATTTAAATCAGGCACTTTGTTCCTAAGGAGTCAACTTCCTCTTTGCGGGTTCTTCCTCCTTCCAAATAAACGTTTTTTTTTTCTTTTGTTAATTTAAGAGACACGAATGGAAGCTCACAAATCACAAAATTTATCCAGATTTCAGAATTCAAGCTTAAATTCATAACTCAGGCCTTAAAGATATTTTATAGTCTTTAAATTTTTATCTGTTCATGAACATCATAACAAAAGATTAAACTTTTGTTGTTGATTTCTCACTGTAGCACACTTTCTCATGTCTGCACTTGATAGTTTCCGATTCTGATTTCATTCTCTATTAAGTTTATTGATAAAAATGGCAGAAAAAGAACAAACTGTGAGGCCATCTTTACATTTATTGACATAAATTGTTCAGATTTTACTCAATAATGATTTGTAATTTTCTTGTTTTTTATCCATTTACAATCCATAATGTTACTGACACTCAATATATGTTATGTTGTACCTAAAACTAAGAGCAAAAATGCCCACTCTCAATAAATGTATTAAAACCATGCAGTTTGCTTTAATTTCTATGTATATCTAAAAGCAACCTCTATTTTGAAGGCAAAATGAATTTCTGGAAACAGCCTTACATGTTATTGAAATACATTGTTTTATATTTTCTCATTAACAATATTGTACTCAAAAGTTTTGTATTTTATCAAGACATTGATATAAATTGCAGACATAAGCAACAATGGGTGAAAAAAATACAAAGCTATGCTCTGGTCCTGCTGGTTCAAGCAATGTAGAATGCATCTATACCTTTTTCCACATAATAGTAATTTTCATCCTTGATGGGCATTAAGATGTACTGTCACCAAATATTCTTTGCCTCAATTTAAAATTTCTCACACTTTCTATGCTGTTCTATCTTTTTTATATGCTAGGATTGTATTCACCCTTTAAGGTTCCCAAAACTTGGCTATGTTATTGAAGTCTTTTGCCTTCAAAAAGTAATAATAGGCTCTTCTGTGCTTTTACTGGTACAACTTTAACATAGACTTTATTCTCTTCTGATTTTGTTCTACAATTTGTGATATCTGTGTAGATGCCTTTAAGGAAAAGACTGCTTCTCCTCATTCTTGTTCAGGCCTTAGCGGAGAATACCAGGCACTCAGCCGTGTGTTCTAATGAAACAAATTAAGTTCATGTATATTCTAAAATCGGTGAAACTGAAACATTGACTTTAATAGAAAGAGACAGCTTGGGTCTAATTCTAAATTGTATGCATACATTTATATGCATTATTTTGAAAAGATATTCTTAAAATTGACATTTTGGGGGATTGGGAATATTTCTTTTTATTTGTAAAAGAAACACATATGCACTGTAGATAAAAATTAGAAATGTGAAAAAGAAAAATAATGAAACCATGTGAAATCTTACTGACCAAGGGCGACTACTGTTAACATTCACTATGTCTCTTTCTAGGTCTCGTTCCCAAGGTACTTTCCTCATGTGGTTCTCAAAGGAAAGAAGAAAACAAGTGAGACCAGTCAGTTAGCCTGAAACCATTATCTGGGTGAAGCTATGACAAGAGGATATTAAATTTTTAGTTAGTCTTTATGTCCTACCATTTTCAGTTGACAGTATAAATGCAGTAAAACAGAACAGCTAAAGATTCTAATTTACTTTTATGTTATTCTTATTATTATTTCAAAATCCCAGTTATAGATACAGAATAATTAGGCTAAATGTCTTAAATTTTAGTTTAGTTAATTTAGTCATAATATCCAATACCATTGCATAATATGTCCTAATATTAATCACAAATTGATTTGTTTATTTTTAATTTTGGTAATTAAAGTGTTATGTTATTTAAGTAAGAAAATGTAATATAATGTTAAAATGCAATAGAAATAAAACTAATGAAACTCACCTAGTTTTATCTATGATATTTGATTATTTTACATTTTCAGATACTGTATATATTTTATAATTTTATTTTTTATTTTTATTTTTTAAAGATTTTATTTATTTATTTTCAGAGAGAGGAGAAAGGAGGGAGAAAGAGCAATGTATGGTTTCTCTCACATGGCCATCACTGGGGACCTGGCCTGCAACCCAGGCATGTGCACCAACCGGGAATTGAACCGGGACCCTCTGGTTCCCAGCCCAC
Organism: Micronycteris hirsuta; assembly: GCA_004026765.1. Lineage (NCBI taxonomy): Eukaryota > Metazoa > Chordata > Mammalia > Chiroptera > Phyllostomidae > Micronycteris > Micronycteris hirsuta. Next base: position 128,631 of record PVJI01002306.1, on the reverse strand, counting down.
GCTCAATTCACTGAGCTACACCAGCTGGGCTATATTTTATAATTTTAAATTGTGTCATGGCTCTATGTAAATATTACTTCATAGTTAATAAGATTGAATGACATATTTTTAATAAAGTCATTAATTTCTCTATTGGTCCATCTAAGTAATCTATAGAAGAGGCAAGTACTAATTTTAAAGAATATGAGATCAATCCAGAAAAAGTCCAGTCGTTAGGAGAATTCTCCTAACATAAGGAGAATGGTTGTGTGACACTGATGTGACCTGGCAGCTCAGGAGAGTAGACTGGAATGTGCATGCGTGAACAATAAGGACTTCACTGTACTAGTCAGTGGGGGTGGTAGATGCAATTGAGTGAGCGTGTGTACTGTGTGGCTGTCACATCCAAAATGACTGAGTGAGCAGAGCAATGAAACTGCATCAACTTTTACATTAAGCTTGAATATTCCTCTGTGGAAACTATTCAGATGATTCAGAAGACCTCGGCTATGGGCAACTGGTGATTGGCAGCTTCATCACAATAATGCGTCTACTTGTGCATCACATCTCATGCAGAGATTTTTGGCAAAATGTTACATCACCCAGGTGACGCAGCTCTCTACAGCTTAGATTTGGCACTCTGTGACTTCTGGCTTTTCCCAAAACTAAAATCACCTTTGAAAGGGAAGAGATTTCAGACCATCGATGAGATTCAGGAAGATACAATGAGGCAGCTGATGGCAATTGGGAGAACTGTGCGAGGTCCCAATGTGCCCACTTTGAAGGGGACTGAGGCCTCACTGTCCCATGTACAATGGTTCTTGTACTTTGTATCTTCTTCGGTAAATGTCTCCATTTATCATATAACATCACTAGACATCTTCTGGACAGACTGTGCACACTCTCATTGGATAGAAGCATACCTGGGAGACACTGCAGGTTTGGTTCCAGACCACTGCAATACAGTGAATATCATGATAGAGTGAGTCACACAAAACATATTAAAAAAAAAGTTATCTTTACACTACACTGTAGTCTATTAAGTATGCAATAGCATTATGTCTTAAAACGTTGTACGTACCTCAATTGAAAAAATATATGTTATTGCTAAAGAAGGCTGACCCATAATCTGAGCTTCACCAAATCATGATCTTCGTGCTAGGCAATGGTCTCACTTGAATGTTAATTGCTACTGGCAATCAGGATGGTGATTGCTAAAGGTTGTGGCAATTTCTTCAAATAAAACAGCAATGAAGTTTCCTGCCTCAATTAATTCTTCCATTCACAAACAATTTCTCTGTAGCATGCAATGTTGTTTGACAGCAATTCACCCACAGTATAACTTCTTTCAAATTTGGAATCAAGCCTCACACCCTGAAGCTGCTTTATCCACTAAATTTACATAATATTCTAAATCCACTGTTGTCATTTTTGTACTCTTCACAGCATCTTCACTAGGGTTAGTTTCCATCTGAAGAGACCACTTTCTTGCTCATGCATAAAAAGCTATTTTCATATGTTAGTTTTATCATGAGATTACAGCAATTTTCTCACATCTTCAGGCCTTCCCTTTGAATTCTCCTTCTCTTGCTATTTGTACTATATTTGCAGTGACTTTCTCCACTGAAGTCTTGAAGCCCTCAAAGTCACCCATGAGGGCTGGAATCAACTTCTCCCAAACTCTATTAATAGTGACATTTTGACCTCTTCCTGTAATCACAAATATTTTTAATGGCATCTAGACTTGTGAATCCTTTTCTGAAGGTTCTCAGTTTACTTTGCCCAGAGGAATGACTATAGAATATTTAGCTTTTTGAAATGTATTTCTTATTTTTTTAACTTTATTGTTATTCAATTATTGTTGTCTGCAAACTCTCCCCTCCTCTCCCCTCTTCTTCCAACCCCACCTCCCTTCCCTGCCTCCCTCCCCACCCTTGGTTCTGTCCATGTGTCCTCAATAGTGGTTTCTGAAGACCCTTCTCCCCATTGTCCCCTCCTGCCTCCCCGCTGGCTATTGTTAGATTGTTCTTAATTTCAATGTCTCTGGTTAAGCTTTGCTTGCTTTTTGCTTTTGTTGATTATGTTCCAGTTAAAGGTGAGATCATATGGTATTTGTCCCTCACTGCCTGGCTTACTTCACTTAGCATAATGCTCTCCAGTTCCATCCATGCTGTTGCAAAGGGTATAAGCTCCTTCTTCCTCTCTG